>PISX010001885.1:157771-178485 GCA_004024625.1 Mellivora capensis | reverse complement strand
AAAAAAAAAAAAAAAAAAAGAAACAGGGAGGGCCAGGAAGAGAGGCTCCAATCCCGCAGCCTGCAGGTACCAGAATGGGATTTACGAGAGGAACGGAAATCAAGGGGAAAACTGCCTGCGGACCAGCTTTGAGGGCTGTCACACTCACTTCCTGTCATTGTCCCCCATCTCCCATGGGGCAAGGACCCCCTTCAGCCTCCACCCTCTCCCCAAGCTGCAGCGTGAGACCTCACAACAGAGAGGGGGGTGGGAGGAAGTTCTGATTACATATACTTTGTGCCACGTGAAGGAGTCTGAACTACGAGACTCCAAAACCTTTTGAAAAAAGGTTTTCCAAAGCCAACTCAAAAATTGTCAACCTCAAATCAAAAGTAAAAATATGAATGCTAAAATTAAAAAAAAAAAAGGGAAACTAGGGAGGGAAAGTCAAGGAATTCTGGCAGAGGAGACTAAAAAGGTATAGTGTTGAAAACTCGTATGCAAGAGAGTTTTTAAGAGACAAAGGTCAGTCAAGGAGGGGAAGTCCAGGGGAATGGGAAGAAGCTGTGGGTTACAACTCCCAGAAGGAAAGAACAGAGAAAGGGGAAATAAGGAAATGATCAAGAGTGTTGGATAGTTTTCTGAGTATAGATCCTCTGCTTCTTTGGTTGGTTTATTGAGGAAGACACAAAGAAATGGAAAAACGTCCACGCTCATGGATTGGAAGAACAAATATTGTGAAAACGTCTACACTACCTAGAGCAATCTACACATTCAGTGCAATCCCTATCAAAATACCATCACCTTTTTCAGAGAGCTGGAACCAATAATTCTACAATATGTATGGAACCAGAAAAGACCCCGAATAGCCACAGCCATGTTGAGAAAGAAAACCAAAGGGGAGGGCATCACAATTCCGGACTTCAAGCTCTATGACAAAGCCGTAAGCATCAAGACAGTATGGTGCCGGCACAAAAAGAGACACAAAGATCAATGGAACAGAATACAGAGCCGAGAAATGGACCCTCAACTCTATGGTCAACTAATCTTCGACAGAGCAGGAAAGAATGTCCAATGGAAAAAAGTCTCTTCAATAAATGGTGTTGGGAAAACTGGACAGCCACAGGCAGAAGAATGAAACTGGACCATTTCCTTACACCACACACAAAAATAGACTCAAAATGGATGAAAGACCTAAATGGGAGACAGGAATCCATCCAAACCCTGGAGCAGAACTCAGAAGCAACCTCTGTGACCTCGGCCACAGCAACTTCTTGCTGGACATGTCTCCAAAGGCAGGGGAAGCAAGGGCAAAAATGAACTGTTGGGGACTTCATCAAGATAAAAAGCTTTTGCACAGCAAAGGAAACAGTTGATAAAAAACCAAGTAACAACCAGCAGAATGGGAGAAGATATTTGCAAATGACAAATCAGATAAAAGACTAGTGTCTAAAATCTATAAAGAACTTACCAAACTCAACACCCAAAGAACAAATAACCCAATCAAGAAATGGGCAGAGGACATGAACAGACATTTCTGCAAAGAAGACATCCAGATGGCCAACAGACACGTGAAAAAGTGCTCCACATCACTCGGCATCAGGGAAATACAAATCAAAACCACAGTGAGATACCACCTCACACCAGTCAGAATGGCTACAATTAACAAGTCAGGAAATGACAGAAGTTGGCGAGGATGCGGAGAAAGGGGGACCGTCCCACACTGTTGGTGGGAATTCAGGCTGGTGCAGACACTCTGGAAAGCAGCATGGAGGTTCCTCGAAAAGGTGACAATAGAGCTACCCTATGACCCAGCAATCGCACTACCGGGTACTTACCCCAAAGATACAAATGTAGTGATCCGAAGGGCCATGTGCACCCGAATGTTTATAGCAGCAAATGTCCACAACATCTAAACTGGGGACATGGGCTCAGACTCAGACAAATGTTGCACCTGCTGCTGGTTTAAAGTCACAGCTGAGGGGGTACACACGGGCAGTGGAGGGTTCACAATGGCAGAGGAGCCCCCAAGTCCTTCTGCCCCAGTCCCGGGTGACTTTCCTGCCAGTCCTGAGAGCTGTGTTCCCTTCTGTAGGTAAGAGGCTGGTCACAGGACTATGCATGCTGCTGTCCGGGGAGGGGCCCTCGCCCAGGGCACCTGCTGGCTTTCTGAGCGCCTCTCCTCCCCGTTCTCCCTCAGGCCCACGAGAGCCCTTCAGAGGATGGCTTCCCCCCTTTCTCCACTAAAACTTATCGGACCATCTTTTTTCTGACATCATTTCACCAGACAGCTCTGCCCATTAGCAGCATCTGCCGCCTGGGACCCTCCCCCAACACACACTCTTTCACGGTCACTCACATGTGCACCCAGAATACCGGTGCCTCCCCCATGCTGGGCACCGGGCCCAGTACTGCGGGCTCAGGGCAGAAAGAGACCATAACCTGTTGACCAGGTAAAGACCTACTTTAGGGCTTGAGAGCCTGTGATAAATGCAGCCAGCGGCCAGGAGAAGCCTCTTCACACCGGGCGGGGGGAAAAAGCCGGCCCCGTGGGGCTGTGGTGGGCGAGGCAGGGAGGGGACAGGCAGGGTGGGCAGAAGCCAGATCGTGCAGCGCCCTGAGGCCTGGGGGCCACACTGGCATCTTAGTCCGAGGCGATCTGATTTAAGGCTCCAATCCCCCTGCCTGGCAGCGTTCTGGAGAATGGCTACAGGGGAGCAGAGAGTGGATTTCAGGGCATCCGCCCCCAGATGGCTTCCCTCCCCGCCAGAGGCTCCAAGCCACCCCAGGCTTCTCCCGCTTCTGCTGGCGGCTCCCAGCATCCCTCGGCCGTGCCCCGCCTCCACGTTCACAGCCTCGTCCTCCCTCTCCGTAGGTCTGTGGGTCTTCTAAGGATGCGACGGCATTTTGGGGCCACCAGAGAGATAATCCAGGACAAAGTCTTCCTCTCAAGATCCAGGGAGAGTAATATTCATTCCTTTCCCACATCAGGTAACGTTCACGGGTTCTGGGACACCTTTCAGGGGGTCACCGCTCAACCCACGGCAATGGGAATGGTCTGGAAGCAAAAGAAGGAAGGAGCGGCAGAGGAGTCTCCCATGGGATTTGTAGGTCCATTTTATTTATTTATTTATTTTTGATTATTTATTTATTTATTTGAGAGAGAGCATGAGCGAGGAGAAGGTCAGAGGGAGAAGCAGACTCCCCGCGGAGCTGGGAGCCCGATGCAGGACTCGATCCCGGGACTCCGGGATCACGACCCGAGCCGAAGGCAGTCGTCCAACCAACTGAGCCACCCAGGCGTCCCTGTAGGTCCATTTAAAAAAAAAAAAAAAAGGTTTTGCAAAAACACTCAGAATCCTCTGCCAGCTCCTACCCTACAGCTCGGTCAGCTAAGGGAGGCTCAGTGCCAGCCAAGGCACAGTCTTGCTAAGGCATCTTCAACAGCTACCTCACAGACCGGCCATGGGTGGCACCGAGGGAAGGGAGGCTGACCCCAGGGTCAGGGTCCAGGGTCAGAACCGACAGACACACCACACCCCCTTCCCTGAGCACGCCCAGGAAAACACCCTCCTTCAGCTCCACTGGGAAAACCACTGGCGGAGACTCAACACCCCTGGAGCAGGGTCAGGAAGGCCCCCAGACAGAGGTGAATCACAGTCACCCCCCACCCCCACAGCTCAGCGGGGGTTGTGGCCCCAAGGGGAACAGGATTAGATTAGGGAGGAGGAAATGCTCCTGCCAGAAATGGTCAGAGGGTGAAGTGTGGGGGTGGGGAGAGCAGCTGAGTGCAGACCCCCCACATGCACCCAGGCCTTCTGCAGGGGAGCCTGCACTCCCAGCTCAGCTGCCTCCCATGACTGCACCAGGTTGGCTCCGCCGGGGCCAACCTCAGAACTGCATGGACTTGAACTAGAGGAAGTGGCCTTTCTTCTGTGTATGGATACCCTTCACTCTGAAAGCCCGGACCCAGTGCCTGGTAGGAGCAGACCTCTTCCTTTTCAAGTCCCGCCAAAGTTGTCATGTTTGTGCCCAGCATCACCTTGGGGCTGCCCTTTCCCTCTGCACTGTGATCTCTCCGATGTCACTAAACACCTTGGCAGGTGGGTGGCAGGTGGGACCTGGGGTCTCTGCGGCCCTGGGCTGTGCTTACGGCTGGCTGACCGCTCAGGCCTCTCGGGCTCAGAGCCCTGGGGCAGGGATGCTGGTGGAGCCCACCACACCCATGACCTGGGTGGAAGCAAGGGCAAGTCTGAGGACTTGCCAGTTCTCCAGTTAAAGATACTGCCACTGGAAGCTGCCCCCCTACACCGCACCCCAGAGATTCTGACTCAGCAGGGCCCAGCAGGGCCCTGTAATCCCTTTGGGCCTGCTCACAGGGGCCTTACTCTCCAGAAGCAGGAAGTGCTAACAGCTGAGGGACCCTCCCCACAGGACTCAGGAGCCCAGAGAACCTGCACGCTCTCCAACCCACCAGGGTGGGGGCTGGTGCCAGGGACAGGTCAGATGCCAGAACCTTCCCGGGACGGGAGATGAGGCTGCTGGCACACACTTCTTCCAGATCTCTGAACTCTCATGGACCTACCGGGAGGGCAGGAAGGAGATGAGCTCTCCTCCCAACTGACCACTCCTTCCATCCTACACCTGCGCCTCCCCTCCTGCCCTTGGCAAATGCAAAGGAGAAGTTAGGGGCCTGCTGTTCACGTTTCTTCCCCCTTAACACACCCACATCCATTTTTTTTTTCAAGTCCCCACCCAACACAAACCAGGACAAGAACTAACAGATAGATTTCAACTTTTATGGAACTTCCTGCTCCGCGGGGCACAAGGAATTCTACCAGTAACTCCTGGTGAGCTGGGGTCTCTCTGGGCCTCAGCCTGGAGCAAAGCCAAGGGGCTTCTGTTAAACGGGCAACTCGGGCTGAGAGCCTGTGACTGACTGCCTGTGGGATGCAAACAGGCCCAAAGGCCATCAAGTTACCAACATGAAGACCAAGAGGCAGAAAGGGGACCCCTAAGAGGCTGTACCATGCTGCCCCAAGCCTTGGAAATCTCGGGGTTTTGTCATCTAATGGGATGCATGAGGCCTCTTGGTCCAATGCCAAGGGCAGCAGCAGGTGGAAAGGCCCAGAAACACAGATCGGACCCACAGTCCAGCTGAGCAGGAGGTTCCTGTTCTCACTGAGACCCAGGACACAACCCACAACTACCAGGTTCAACAAGTCTGCCCGCTTAAAAGGCTTCTAGGAGCCTTCTCCCGGCCAATGCCCGCAAACACATTTCCCTTACAACCACCAATTGACTGCAGACAGATCCTGCTTCCGGAAGCGGCAATGTGCTTTCTAGCCACATCCCAAACACGGATGCCACACACAGCCCTGTAAGACAGCCTGATGGCACGGAGGGGATGTGGTGCCAACTCTGAGCGCCAGTCCTGGCTCCAACACTCATTCCAGACGCATCACCCTGAGCAAGACTAATCTCCCAGAGCCACCACCCCTCTTATCTATAAGACGCAGGTACCAGTACCTACCCTCTGAATTGCAGCAAGAATGAAAGGATAAGGGCGCCTGGGTGGCTCAGTCATTAAGCGTCTGCCTTCAGCTCAGGTCATGACCCCAGGGTCCTGGGATCCAGCCCCACATCAGGCTCCCTGGAGCCTGCTTCTCCGTCTCCCACTCCCCCTGCTTGTGTTCCCTCTCTCACTCTCTTTCTGTCAAAAATAAATAAAATCTTAAAAAATTTTTTTTTTAAGAATGAAAGAATAAAAGGATAATATAAACCGCTTCTCAGACTTGGCACACAGTTGGCACCCAATAAATTCATTCTCTTCCCTCTTGCTCCCGTGACTCGGTTTCCCTTCCCAGCTCCAAAACCAAAGAGACCCAAAGCTCACCCAACTCAGAAATGCCAAAAGGGCCCAAGCAGGGTAGGCAGTAAATAATATCAGTCAGCCCTGAGGTTCCCGGATACTCCTGCTCTCAAGTGCTTGACTTTGAATTCAATCCTCAGCTACAACTGGGGCCGCTTCCCACCCCCACCCCACCCTAGCACTGGCTGGCTTCCCTCCCTGAATCTTCTCACTGGGCGGAAGAGACCACCCATAAATCCTCAGGTTTTCTGAAATCCTGCTGCACTTCCCCAGCCTGCTGGGACAAGGCAGTGGAGGGTAAACAAGGGTACACAACGGACATGGGGCTCATGGGGCTCGGAGGCTGTCCTTATTGGCCAACCCCGCAGCATTCTGACTCTTTAAAAAAGAGTATCCAGGGGCGCCTGGGTGGCTCAGTGGGTTAAAGCCTCTGCCTTCTGCTCAGGTCATGATCTCAGTCAGGGTTCTGGGATGGAGCCCCGCATCCGGCTCTCTGCTCAGCGGGGAGCCTGCTTCCTCCTCTCTCTCTCTGCCTGCCTCTCTGCCTACCTGTGATCTCTGTCTGTCAAATAAATAAATAAAATCTTAAAAAGAAAAAAAGAGTATCCGGAGGTGATTTGGGTCACCGTTCAGCATGAAGGCACGGATGTTTCTAACGTTCCTTAGCGTTAGCTGGGTCCTCCTCCCACCCCACCCTACTCCGCGGTCGGCCTGTCCCTCATTTTGTGGCGGGTACATTCTGAAGTTGGGTCTTGAGTAGTGTCCATTGTGACAATGCGAAGTCCCAGCGTCCTGGGACCTCCCCGGCCTCCCGACCCCCCGCATTCAGGGAGCGCGCTCCGCCGCTGCTCTGGACTCGAGCCTCGGTCGCGGGCGGCAAGGGGGAGGAAACCCTTTTCGCCACAGAAGAGGAGATAGCATCACCTCCTGCGCCCTAGCGCCCGCCCGTTGGGGGTGGCGCTTTCCCCAAAGTTTCCTCCGCGGGCCGACGACCGGAGACCACACTCCGCAGAACTCCTAGAGCCGTCCCTACGCAGAGCCCCTTAAAAACACGTGCGCATCCGGGGGAGCGTCCGGGGGAGCGGGCCCCGGGCACCGAGAGGGTCCGGGCAACCCCGGCGCCCTCCAGGCTGGGAACCGGAGCTCGGAGCGCCCTGCGCGCGCCGCCCAGCAACCTGGGCCTGGAGCTGGGGCTTCGACGGGGCCCCGGGGTCGGAGACGCCGCGCGACTCACCTGAGCGGGACCCGGATGGCCAGGTACCTGTCGACGGCCACGGCCAACAGGCTGAAGATGGAACTCTGCGTGAGCACGAGCACGAAGCAGGCGAGGAAGAGGCAGCTGTGGAAGTCGGTGCAGAAGCCCAGGCTGATGGTGATGGCAAAGGGGATGGCGAACAGCCCCACGGCCACGTCGGCCGTGGCCAGCGACACCAGGAAGTAGTTGGTGGGCGTCTGCAGCGCGCTCGACGTGCCCACCGCGGCGCACACCAGCACGTTGCCAGCCACCGACAGCGCGGCGATGGCCAGCTCCAGCGCCACGTACAGCGCGTCCTCCGCCTCCAGCGGCATGACCGGGCCGACCCAGCCCCTGTGTCGCCTACCCGGGCCTCGCTGGGCGCGGGGCAGCCCCGAGGGCCCCGCCGGGCACGGCCGGAGCGCCCGCACCACGCGGCAGCCGCTCGCGTCTGACCTGCCAGGCTAGCGCGCCTGGACCCGGGATTCCGGGGGCGGGACCGCGGGGGAGGCGGCGACGCCCATTGGCCGGCACCCCCGCCCGTCCCGGACCCCTCGGCGGAGCACCGCCCCTTCTCCCCCGCCTTGGACCCCTCTGCGCCCGCGCGGGGCCACACCGGGCTCCGCAGCGCCCGCGGGGGCGAGGGCCGTGGTCCCCAAAGCGTCGTGTGGTGGCGCTCTCCGGCAAAGTCAAGTTCCCCAACTTTCCCTTGGGCTCCAACTCCGTGGGTGTGTCCCCAGCAGTTGCACTCTCTGCCAACCGGCGCGGCGCCAGCAGAGCCGGGATCGCCCAGGAGACTGGGACCCGACTCTGTCCCGGGCACCCGCCAGTCCCCCCAACCACGCCCCAGCCGTTCCACCAACAGCTCGGCGCGTTGAGGACCTGAAGCTTTTGGGGCCTCCCGCTCCCGAACCCTGGGCACCCCACCGGTCAGGCAGAGCTCGCCTTGCAAAGTGGACGACATGCCACAGCGGGGGGGGGGGGGGGGGGGGGGCAGGCAAGAGGAGCCTGAACTCGCACATTCCCACCTGACCCGTCCCTTCGGGTCGCGAAACCCCGACGGCAAGGATGGCTCTGGAACAGTGCGGCTCTGCGCCGCCCCTCCCCTGCACCCGCCAGCCTCACCTGCTCCTCTGCGCTCCCGGACTCTGTACAGGCCGCGACAGCTCTGCCTTCTACCTTGTGGCATGCTCTGCTCGGGGTCCTTCGTCCACCCCACCCCCATGCCAGGGTTCGTTCCCCAGGCCCTCTCTTTGCCCTTCACGGCCCACCCTGGCTGAACTCAGGCTCCCAAGGTGTCACCCATGGTCCTTACACCCTTACCTCCCAAGTCTACCCCGGCCCCAAGTGCCACCAAAGTGCCCGGCCTAAGCACCCCACTGCAGAATATTGAGCTCCCCAAATCCAGCAAGTCCAAAATCAAGCTCCTGTTCATCTCTGCCCCAAACCTGTGCCCTCTCCTTCTGGGACTCAGTGATTGACCTCACCACCCACCTTCACCCACTCTAGGAGGGGTGCCCACACCCTCCTCTATCCTTCCCTGCATCCAAATCAGTCGTGTTACCAATTCTTCCAGAGCTTTCCTTCTCCTCTCCCCAAAGCCCTGTCTCCAGCCAGTTTCTCCTCACAGGTGGTTCCCATCATCCCTCCCTCACCTCTGCCCTGGGTCCCACCAACACCGTCATTCTAAGAACACACCTGGCCTTGCCATTCCCTGACCCCAAACCCTTTGCCAGCAGTCACCAAATAAGGGAGATTAAAAAGATGGTCAGGAACCGGGAAAGACGCTTGCAAAATAATCATAAGCAAGTCACCCCCGTAAGTCACTTCATGGAGGTGACTGCTAAAGGGAGGAGGAAGTCTTTTCGGGGCGATGTCGATGGCGGCACAGCTCTGTGAATACACCGAAAGACCATCGAACTGTGTGCTTTAAGTGGGTGGGCTGTATGATATGTGAATTATATCTCAGTATAGCTATAGGAACAACAGCAAAGGCCCTCAGCCTTCAACAGTCATGACCAGTGCTGTCCGTCTCTGCACTGGGCATCGCATTTCCCCAAAGTATTCACAGCAGATGTCTTGGATGGGCGGGGTTATTATAAGGGATCTTTTTCTGTTTTCCAGGGGGTTTTATTACTTCTATAATGAAAAAAAAAAGGGGGGGGGTGCCTGGGTGGCTCAGTGGGTTAAAGCCTCTGCCTTAGACTCAGGTCGTGATCCCAGGGTCCTGGGATCGAGCCCCGCATCGGGCTCTCTGCTCAGCGGGGAGCCTGCCTCCCCCACTCTCTCCGCCTGCCTCTCTGCCTCCTTGTGCTCTCTCTCTGTGTCAAATAAATAAATAAATAAATCTTTATAATGAAAAAAAAAAAAACAAAAGCACAAAAACCTAGATTTTATGTTAAAATATTACATAACCCGCAAAGGCTGTACCCTGGCTCTCGGAAATCTGATACCACCTTCTCCACCACCCCCGTTCCCGTAGCGCTTGACACAAACTACTGTTACTGCATAGATGGTGAACCAGAACCTTGGAGAGATCAAGGGACTTATTTATCCAAGTGGGGGTGGGGGAGGGTGAAGGAGTCAGGGGTGGGGGCGAGGGGCTGGCTCAGGGACAGCCACGCTCAGGAGAGTGGAGAAAGGAAGCCGACCTGAGCAGGGAGGGCTTCAGCAGCGAGGAAGGAGTGCTGGGTTGTTCTCCTGGAGGTATGGGGCACCAGCCCCCGGCTGAGGGGGGCAGTCTCTGAGCAGAGGGATGATGGATGGGAGCGTCATCTGGCCGCAGTAGCTGGAGAGCTGGCAAAGGGAGAGGAGACAGCAGGACAGACGCCAGCCAGTCGCTGTGAGTGCTTCCCGTCCACGCTGCCTCCAGCCTCCAGGCCCTGGGCTCAGCTCCAGCATTTTCTGTGCCTGGAATCCCCAGTTCCCCTTTTTAGAGCCCAACATCCTTCGGGAAACTTTCCCCAAATCACCCGAGCAGGAAGGGTGCCCATGCCATGCACGGCTGTGTCCTAGCCCCGCCTGCGTTGCAACCTGCTGTGTTCCATGTGACTGGTGTCCGCCTCCGGACACCCAGCGGTGGAGCCTCCTTCTTCTCTGTCCTCTCCTTACCCAGCCCCCACCCAGCACAGAGCCCTTCACTCCACCCCCCTTCTCTTCACCAAGTTCACAGGAAATGTATTGAATTATCCTGACTCCATTAACCCCAGTCTGGAACTCACTCAGGGACTGGTCCTTGAGGGTTGCAGTAATGGCAAAGTCAATTGTTGAGAAAACAGGAGAAAAGGTGGAGTCTGAGGGAGTCACGAGGTTTAAATTCTAAGGCAACCGGGGTGAACAGAGCCCATGTCTCAGCAGCAGAGAACCCAGGTTTGATTTCCAACTCTGAGGTTGACCTTGGGCAAGTTAATTAATCTAAGCCACAGTTTCTAAGGTGTAAGATGTGATAATAATACCTACCTCACAGGAGTTGGGCTATAAAGGGGGCAGGAGGAACCATCTGCCAGGTGACCTCCTGTAGCTTCTAGACTCCTTGGAAACTACTTCAGTGATGGGACCATTTGGATAAATTAGGAGTAGAGTCCTAGATACCCAAATATGTCTTTAATTGGTCAAAGTGGAAGGGTACATTTTGTGAACCAAATGACCCTCTGTGAACTGAGGTTGACACCCATTCTCTTATCTCCCACTCCTACTCCATCTTGCCCAAGATGCCAGAAGAGAATCAGGTGCCATCCAGAAGGCCCCAGAGTAGGTGCAGTACCTAGAGATGCTGTCAAAGACCCAGACTCTCTCTGCCTTTTGGCTTTGCCATGTTTCATCTTTGGTTTATTGCCTCATGGTCACAAAAAGGCTGCCACTACTGCAAGCATCGCTTGCTCACACAATGACACTGAAAACCATAAGGGAGCTAACGTCCCTGTCGTTTATCACGGGGCAAAGTCTTGGATCACATACTACTCTAAAACTCTCATGAGCACAGGAAATCCATAGAGGGGTGTGTGGAGAGATAAATTTACTAATGCTAGGAATGGAAAAGAGACATTACTACCAACTATACACAAATAAAGAGGAATATGCAGTAATACTGTAAACAATTGTATATGAACAAATAAGATAACCTATATGAGGGGTGCCTGGGTGGCTCAGTGGGTTAAAGCCTCTGCCTTTGGCTCAGGTCATGGTCCCAGGGTCCTGGGATCGAGTCCTGCATCAGGCTCTCTGCTCAGCGGGGAGCCTGCTTCCTCTTCTCTCTCTGTGCCTGCCTCTCTGCCTACTTTGATCTCTGTCTGTCAAATAAATAAATAAAATCTTAAAACAAAAGATAACTTACATGAAATAGACAAATCCCTAGAAAAATGCAAACCACCAAAACTGACTCAAGAAAATATTTAAAACATGACTAAATCTATAACAAGTAAAGAGACTGAATTGGTAATGAAAAAAACTTTCCACAAAGAAAAGTCTAGGCACAGATGGCTTCACTAGCAAATGCTGTGAAACATTTAAAGAAAAATGATATAAATCCCGACAAACTTTTACAAAAGAGTTTCACAAAAAGAGGTGGGAACACATCCCATCTCATTCTATGAGATGATACTACCCCAGAGAAAAGCATAACAAGAAAACTACAAACCAATTGGCCTTACGGATATAGATACAAAAATTCTCAAGTCACAATGGAATCCAGCAACATAGCAAGGATTATACATCATGAACAAGTGGATTTATCCAAGGAATGCAAGGTTGGTTTAGTATAGTAAATCAATCTGTGTAATACACCTTATTAATAAAATAAAGGACAAAAATCACATGATCATATTGATAAATACAGAAAAAGCAAATCTAATACCTTTCTTTTTTTAAGATTTTATTCATTTATTTGACAGGCAGAGATCACAAGCAGGCAGAGAGGCAGGCAGAGAGAGAGGGGGAAGCAGGCTCCTTGCTGAGCGGAGAGCCCGATGAGGGGGTTAGTCCCAGGACCCTGGGATCATGACCTGAGCTGAAGGCAGAGGCCTCAACCCACTGAGCCACCCAGGTGCCCCTCTAACACCTTTCATGATAAGAAACAATCAACAAAATGAAAAAATAAAAATAGAAGGAAATTTCTTCCATCTACCAAAAGCCATCTAGGGGTGTCCAGTGGCTCAGTCAGTTGAGTGGCCAACTCTTAGTATTGGTTCAGGTCATTATCTCAGAGTTGTGAGACTGAGCCCTCTGTTGGCTCTGCACTCAGCAGGGAGTCTGCTTGAAATTCTCTCTCTCCCTCTCCTATGCCCCCACTCTCCACTCACGCTCCCATGCCCTCTCTTTCAATAAATAAATACACAAAATAATAAAAGCCACCTCTGGAAAACTCATAGCCAATAGCATATTTAATGGTAAAAGATTGAAAGATTTCCCTCTAAGATCAGGAGCAAGACCAGGATGTTCATTCCTGCCACTTCAATTCAGCATTGTATTGGTGGTTCTAGGCAGGACAGTGAAGCAAAAAGAAAAATTAAAAAGAGTAATAAGGGAGGAGGGAGCACCTGGCTGGCCCGGTCATGTCTCTTGATCTTGGGTGACTTGGGTGACTTACTTAAAAAATAAATAAATAGAAATAAGAGGCACCCAGACTGAAAAGGAAGAAGTAAAATATCTCAATTCGCAAATGCCATTATCTTGAATATAGAAACTCTAAGGGATCCACAAAAACAAAAAACAACTACTGAAACTAATAAGTGAGTTTAGCAACACTGTAGTATACAAGGTTGATATCTTGTTCAAAATATAAAGCCAACTGTATTTTCATTTGATAGCAATGAACAATCCTAAAAATGAAATTAAGAACACAGTTCCACTGGGGTGTCAAGGTGGTTCAGTTGGTTAAGTGTCTGACTCTTGGTTTTGGCTCAGGTCATGATATCCTGGGTTGTGGGATCAAGCCTGGAGTCAGGCTCCCAACTCAGCAGGGAGTCTGCTTGAAAGATTCACTCCACTGTCACCCACCCCCCTGCTCCTGCTCTCTCTAAAAATAAGTAGATAAATCTTAAGAAAAAGAACACAATTCCATTTACAATCGCATAAAAAAGAATAAAATTCATAGGAGTAAATTTAAAGAAGTGTTAAGACTTATACAATGAAAACTATAAAACATCACTGAAAGAAACTGATAAACACCTAAGTAAATGGAAAGACATCCCATGTTCATGGATCTGAAGACTTTAAAAATCTGATTAAGGGACGCCTGGGTGGCTCAGTTGGTTGGACGACTGCCTTCGGCTCAGGTCATGATCCCAGAGACTGGGGATCGAGTCCCGCATCAGGCTCCCAGCTCCACGGGGAGTCTGCTTCTCCCTCTGACCTTCTCCTCGCTCATGCTCTCTCACTGCCTCTCTCTCAAATAAATAAATAAAATCTTTAAAAAAAAAAAAATCTGATTAAGACGGCAATACTACTCAAATTGATCTATATGTTCAATACAATCTCTTTCAAAATACTTGCTGATTTCCTTGCAAAAATTGACAGGTTAATCCTAAAATTTATATGGAAATGCAGGGGACCTGGAATAGCAATCTTTGGGGGGAAAAAGGCAAAGTTGGAGAACTGATACTTTCTGATTTCAAATCTTACTGCAAACCCACAGTAATCAAGACCATGTGGTTCTGGCACAAAGGCAGACATATAGATTGCTGGAATAGAATTGAGAGTCCAGAAATAAGCCCTTACATTTATGGTCAGTTGATATTCAGCAAAGGTCCCATGGCAATTAAACGGGGGGAAAGAAAGGCCTTTTTAACTAATGGTGCTGGGACAACTGGATAGCTACATGCAAAAGAATGAAGTTGGACCCTTACTTCATACCTTACATAAAGGAATGGATAAAAAAGCTAAACATAAGAGCAAAACCTATAAAAATATTTAGAAGAAAACACAGAAATATATCTGGTGACCTTGGATTAGGCAACAATTTCTTAGATATGACATCAAAAGCCCAAGCAACCAAATAAAAAAATAGATAAACAGGACTTCATAAAAATTTAAAACTTTTGTACATCAAAGGGCATCATGAAGACAGTGGAAAGACAGTCCTCAAATTGGGAGAAAATATTTGCAAATCATATATCTGATTTGCAAGAGTCTAGGACTTTTACGACTCAACGACAGAATGACAAATAATCCAATTTTTTAAAACGGGGAAAGAATTTGAACGGACACTTCTCCAAAGAAGATACACAAAAACAAGTCCCATAGCTTGTAACTTGCTGCTACGCAGACAGGTGAGTGGCAGAGCTGTCTCTGAAACCAGGTCCGTGTGCATTCTGGCTGCCCTCCTGGCAATGCCCACATCTGCCCCAGCAGAGACAGATCTCCCTGCAGATCCTCAGTAAGGAAAAGGCCACTGAAGGTTTTCTTAGACATGTGGTTTCTTTCTGGTATCAGGGGACTTTAAGGAGCTCAGATCTCTGGTTACACAGAAAAGGTGCTGGGGAGGACATCTGGAACAGGACGAAGAGCTGCCCCCAGGGTGACTTCCGGCTCAGGCCTTAGGAAAGCTGGGCGGTTGAAGCACTGGGATCCAGGGATAGGATGCCTGGTGAGATAACATGGAATTGAATCTGGACACCCTACTTCCCTCCTCTTTTCTTTCCTGCCTGCGTGGCCCCCAAATTGTGCAGAATTCTGCTTATTCTCCTCTGGGTGCAGCACCAGGGCACTGGGTACCCTTCCAGCCTAATCACTTTTCCTTCAGTGGATGGAGGACCAGGAATGAGGCTGACAGTCTCCCTCCTGTCACCCATGAGCCTCCTGCCTCTTCCATCTCTCTTCTGGGAAGCTTGTTCTATTTTCCACCAAATGCTTAAGCTGCAAGCCTGTATCCCGTCTTTGGGGACTTCTGCAGTTCCTTTATCTGAAATGAGGCACTTGTGTCTACAGCTGACTTCAGAGACCTCAGGTGGAAAATGTCATTTTTCACCAGTGCGGTTTGCGAAGCACATGGGGAGAGGAGGCTGAAAGTGCTCAGGAAATTTTAGAATCCATTAATCGGCTCTTCGCTGCGTATTTGAGCTATTCATTCTCCATTTATACCCGTTAGTTACTTCACTGCTCCCAGGAGAAGGGTGGGTATTACCTCGAGCCAAGTGCTCAGTACCATCACTACCAAGAATTAAGAGCTGGCTGCAGGGCTGCTTCCTAGCTCCGCCGCGATAACCCCCCTTTCTGGGTCGCCAGCGGATCCCCAAACTGGCAGAATCAGCCACAGCTCAGAGGAGGAGCCGAGACCGGTCTAAGCCAATCAGACGATCCCTTTCCCCTCTGCCAGCGATTGGCCTAAGGAGTGGTCACATGACTAATTCTAGTCAATAGGATGCAAGAGGAGTAGGCCCTGCCCTTTGCACCGCCTCCTTCCCTTCCTGCTTTGGACAGCAATGTGTTTCTTGAGCTTTGGCAGCTGTTTTGCAAACATGAGGTAACAGATACGATGTGAAAACCAACACAATGAGGTGATGATGGGAGAAAGATGGATGAAACAGCGTGGGTCTCCGAACACCTCTTTGAACGTCCCCGCTGACCCCAAGAGCAACTCTCTCTGGCTTTCTTGTTCTTATAACTTATAACTGTCCCTTGGGCTCTCTGCTCAGCAGGGAGCCTGCTTCCCTCTCTCTCTGCCTGCCTCTCTGTCTACTGTGATCTCTCTCTGTCAAGTAAATAAATAAAATTAAAAAAAAAAAAAGGGCACCTGGATGGCTCAGTGGGTTAAGCCGCTGCCTTCGGCTCGGGTCATGATCTCGGGGTCCTGGGATCGAGTCCCGCATCGGGCTCTCTGCTCAGCAGGGAGCCTGCTTCCCTCTCTCTCTGCCTGCCTCTCTGTCTACTGTGATTTCTCTCTGTCAAATAAATAAATAAAATTAAAAAAAAAACCAACTTATAACTGTCCCCAAGGAATAAGCCACCGTTGGCCCATCTTTTTCTGGAACCTGCAGCAAAGCATCCTTTGGAATTCGGAGCTACAAAGATATTTTGGGTAAAGGAAATCTTAGTTCTTGGCTCAGCTGTTCAGACAGAACTTCTTGGGAGAGAAAGCAGTCTGGGACCCCAGAGCTTAGCCTGGGGCCAGCCAGCTCTGTGGGAGGACAGAGATCACTGCTTCATCTCTCTGCGCCTTCTTTTCCTCAATCAGAGATGACAAGTTTACATCCAATGACCTCTAAGGTTTCTTGCCCCTCCGCACAGAAAACCTCAGGAAGCACGACAGAACACAGTAGGGGAGCCAGCACCTGCTCCAGCCTCACCTCGGCTCCCCCTCTGTTCTTCTGGCATATGGGGTGACAGCTCAGATTTGGGGGAAGAGGAGAAGACAATGGAAGCAGACTTGCCAACCCTTAAGCACAAAGGTTGTGCAGGGTGGGAAGGTAAAACTGTGGGCTCAGGATAAAATCTAGTGGTGCTGGCCCCGGCCAAGTCTGCTGGGTCTGTTGTTAATGTTTTGGTTTCACAGACTGCAAAAATGACATAAGGTCTCAGCACAGAGGTAAACTTACAGAAATGTTTCAGATGGTAAAAGTGCCTCTCCCAACCTCCCTAATTCTACCCTCCCGCGCTGGGTCTTGAGTATGGTTCCAGATATTTTTGTGTGCGTATACAAACACAGTGCCATGTATGACTGAATCAGAGATACCAATGATGACATATCCTGTTACAACGTGAAAAAGACATGGGACCTGGGATTAGTGAAATGGAGCATATGCACTTACACACACACAGATTTCTGAAGAGCAAAAGTAGACCTACACTTTAAGAAGCATGTTTTCAACACCGTATCTTATGGACATTCTTCTGAGGACAATGTGCCCTTGTCCTTCTAGTACCTATTGTTCCATATTGATTGATTGAGGGGAGGGAGAGAGAGTGAGCATGAGCAGAGAGAGGGGCAGAGGGAGAGGGAGAAGCAGGCTCCCCGCTGAGCAGGGAGCCCATGCAGGACTCGATCCCAAGACCCTGGGATCGTGACCTGAGCTGAAGTCAAAACGCTTAACCAATGGAGCCACCTAGGTGCCCCACACAATTTATTTATTTTTATTTACTTTTTTAAAGATTATTTATTTATTTGACAGAGAGAGAGAGAGATCACAAGTAGGCAGAGAGACAGAGAGAGAGGGGGAGAAGCAGACTCCCCACGGAGCAGAGAGCCCGACCTGGGACTCAATCCCAGGACCCTGGGATCATGACCTGAGCCGAAGGCAGAGGCTTAACCCACTGAGCCACCCAGGCGCCCACAATTTATTTTTTTAATCACTCTTCTGTTCATGGTAATTCCTAGTTTATTCATGTAATTTTTGCCATTACCCTTGTCTACAGTTCTTACTGAGCAGAAGTGCGGTAAATTTCCACAACTGGGAACACTGTATTGAGAGGGTCCCATGGGGACATCTGGGTGGCTCAGCTGGTTAAGCATCAGACTCTTGCCATCGGCTCAGGTGGTGATCTCAGGGTCACAAGATCGAGCCCAGCATTGGGCTCTGTGCTCAGTGCAGTCTGCTTCAGATTCTCTCTCCTTCCCTCCCTTTCTCTCTTTCAAATAGATAAATAAAATCTTTTTTAAAAAGGTTCATGTAATTAACATTATGTTTAGCACTTAGCATATTAACACTGCCTCATTTAGCCTTTGCCAACGGTGTGTGAGTATCCATCTCTGCATAATTTTCCCCAAATCAAACATTATCAATATTTACTTCTTGCAGCATAAGTAAATGGATATATCATCACTGCTTTGTTTTACATTTTTTCGCTTTCTAGTGACGTCAAGTTTCCTGTGATTTTTACTATTTTGCACTTTTTTGTATGACCTGCCTGCGGATCTGGTTTTTTTCAACTGGACAGTTTGTCTTATCCATTTTTAGGGGTTCTTTGTACATCAGTTATTATGTAGTGAATATTACGCATTGCCTGCTACGCACTGTGAATTTTTCTCCCAGTCTCTTTTTACTTTTAATTTTGGTAATGGCGTCTTTTGTCATAGTTTTTTTTTTTTAATATTTTATTTATTTGACAGAGAGAGAGTGTGCACACGTAGGGGGAGCAGCAGGCAGAGGGAGAGGGAGAAGCAGGGTCCCCGCTGAGCAGGGAGCCCAATGCGGGGCTCGATCCCAGGACCCTAGAATAATGACCTGAGCTGAAGGCAGATGCTTAACCGACTGAGCCACCCAGGCACTCAGAAGTTTTTCATTTTATGTGGTTAAAGGGGTCAGTCTGTTTCTCCATTTATGGGTTCCAGGTTTTTGTGTCTTACTCAGAGAGTAAGAATCTAATTTGCTTTTTTCCCCCCTCCCCTACCCTAGCTGCAAGGTGCCCACCCTCACTGTGGTGCTGGGTCCTCTTCTGTTTTCTCCCTATGGGTGGAAACACCTCTTTGCTCAGATCCCATGTCCCCTGTCCTAAGTACTTAGGTACTTAAAGTACTTAAGGGATGTCCTTAAGTACGTTCTGGACTGTTCTGATTGACAAAATCTATTTTCCCCCTCTTCCCTCGGTGGTACTCCACTCTTTAAAAGTACTCTATCTTGGGACACCTGGGTGGCTCTGTGGGTTAAGCGTCTGCCTTGGGCTCAGGTCATGATCTCTGGGCCCCCGGATCCAGTCCCATGTTCGGCCCCACCCTCAGCGGGGAGTCTGCTTCACCCTCTACCCCTCCCCCACCTAGTGCACTCTCTCTCAAATAAATAAAATCTTTAAAAATAAAAGTATGGCATCTTTATGGCATGTTTTGATATCTGGCAGGGCGTGTCCTCCATTATTGTTAATCAGATTGTCCTCGACCTTATTCTCTGGGAGCTCAGACTCCTCTGTCAGGTTCCCAGCAGGCGCTGTCAGGCCAGCCCGTAGCTGAACACTCCAGGTGGATATTATGGAGTTCGGCAGACACTATTTTCCCTGAATGAAAAAATCTGGACATTTTAATGATAGTTTTGAGATTTGGCTCTTGAGATTGAGGTCAGAAAAATAACCAGAGTGCTGGGGCCTGCTGTTTGTGAGAATGTGGGCTTGTTGCTGAGCCCCGAGCTAAGCTCACTGCCCATGGGGCTGTGCTCCACCCGATGCAAATCACCACCCTTGGGAACTGAGATGCCTCTGGGTGAGATCCAAGTGTGGCACTGAGTAAGCAAAAGTCCTTTCTGAGAAGCACCCACCAGCAGCCCCCCACCCAGGGTTTCCCTGGGGGCACTCATCTCCTGCCCTCATGCCTCCTCCCTGGCCAGAGCCCTTCATGGAGACCTGAGGGCAGGAGACAGATTCTGATCTCATGTATGGCCACAGTGCTATGAAGTAGACTTGGTTTCCTAACCAACTAACTTCCTAACTAACTTAAAAAAAATTTTTTTTACGATTTCTTTCAATATTTTTTATTCATTCATTAGAGAGAGAGGGAACAGAAGCAGGGGGAGAGGGAGAGGGAGAAGCAGGTTTCCCAGTGAGCAGGGAGCCCGATGTGGGGCTCCATCCCAGGACCATGACCTGAGTCTAAGGTAGACACTTAAACCGCCTGAGCCACACAGGTGCCCCCCCATGTGAATCATTTCTGAGTGCAGAGTCCAGGGTTATTAAATCCATTTGGCATGTTGCACAACCATCACCATCCTCCATCTTTAGGACTTCTTCATCTTCCCCAACTGATACTGTCCCAACCCTAATTCCCCTGGCAACCACCCTTTGATTTTCTGTCTCGAGGAATCGGATGACTCCAGGTGTGTCTTATCTGTGGAATCAAACAGTCCTTGTCCCCTGTTGACTGGCTTATTTCACTCTGCATAATGTCATCCGGGTTCATCCCTGTTGGAACGTGTGTCGGGATTGCCTTCCTTTTTTCGGGGCTGAGTAATATTCCGTGGCGTGGCTGGACTGCCCGTCTTCCAACTGCAGTGACTAATGCTGCTGGAAGGGGGTGGGAAGATGGTTCAGTATCTTCTTTGGTGATGGATGTTACAGCCCAGGCTCCTCTTGGGATCCACCCTAGGGTTCCTGGGCTTGCCTGGGGGTTCCACTCCAGACTCCTATCTGGAAAGCACTCCTGACTCTCCAGATTTGGGGTACATTCCCATCTCAATGTCCACACTGTTGTGATCTCCACATGGCTCAAAACATTCTGTCAACTGAACTGAACGTCCGCCACTTTCTGACCCTCAAATTTTTTCCCAGGCCCCTGGGAATTCATGGTGTCACCAGAAAATGCCAGAAAATTGACCTCTTCTCTGAGGCACCGGCTCCCCACCCCCACCTGCTGCCTTGCAGCTCTTGCTGGAGGAGAGCGAATTTCCTTTCCCTTCTCCTGCATCCCAGAGGACCCGAGCTGACCAAGTTCCCCTCTGTACTCCCCAGGGATATTCCTCCCCTCCCCTTCCCAAGAAGGAAACATTTCTCTTGGAAAAGTGAGCTTCTGACCATAGCACCCTCCACCCCTTCTTACTGCAGTCATCTGCTTGCCTCCGGACCACTCTGCCCATTTCCCAGATGGGCTTTGCCTCCTCCCCTCCACCCCCTCCCCAGTCTTTCTCTGACCAGATGCTCCCGTCATCGGTCTTTGTAGCTTCAACAGTGTCCTTCGTGGATCCTCTTGCTTCTGCTTCCCAAGCTTCCTGGTCAGCC